>CM040841.1:10813047-10860547 GCA_022828995.1 Vimba vimba
TGACGAGTTCTCGACTTTTATGAGTAAACGCTTCCCTGCCATTGACGAGATTTAACGGATTTCCGTGTTTTCACTGTTATACGGTAGGAGGCGCAGTGACACATCTTCTGAACGAGAGCAGTATCTCCAGATCAAAACACAGGCAAAGAAGCAGAAACGAGTGATTTTATATGTAAGCAGATGCATATGTAAAAAAAAAATGCGATCATCAACATTAAACAGCATATCAATCAAAACTGCCTTATGTTTCTTGCTTTGTGTTGCTGTCTTTACTTTGTGCTTCGAAGTGCGTGAAAAGGTGGGAAACACTTGAAAGCCCTTTGAAAAGTGCTTGAATTTCACTCTCAAAAGTGTAAAAAAAAACCAAAACAAAAAAACAGTTTTCAGCCACAATACCATGGTTACATTTAGCATTGCTACATTAAATCCATGGTGAATGTTGGTGATTTGTGGATTGAAAAGCCTTCTATAACTTTGTTTGTTCATGGCACAATGTTTCTCCTGGTTTCAAGGTCAGTGCTATTTGATCTGATATCGGTTTATAACACAGAATTCTGTGCCGAATTTGAATGCTTCTCACTGGATCTCGCTGCAATGTTATTAACAGGGTTTTTCACTGGATCTCCCAGCACTGTGTAGTAACAGTGTCGCTTGATCGAGATCTGCCTGCAAGTCCCAGTTCTGAGCTTGCGCTGGTTTCTTTTCACTTTTGTTTAGTTTGCCGTTTGATGTTTCTCATATGCAACAGAAATGGATGCACCGGCAAGAAAAAAGGTAGCATAATGTGAACATTTGGTCACAGTCTGGAGCCCTGGAATATGCAATCTGGTGCATATATTTAGCAAAATGCTGCATTTTTTTTTAGCTGACTAACAAGTTTTTGGACATTAATTGATTTTCTGAGGTAACATTATGTTATATTGTTTACAAGCTGTTTTATTGATGTCTTTCCGTGGTTGAAACACTGATCGAGCGATCACATGTGATATAATATGGATTTTGGTAAGTTGTTCTTGATCTTTAAACATACCTTCTGATGTTCATTCATTTTCGTTTTGTGCAGTAGTAAAAGGGAAGATATCAGTTCACGTGTGCTCCAGAAAAAATTCTGTTCATTCTTTAAACATACCTTCTAGGGTTTCTGACAATATAAATCTGTCAGACCAGCACCAGTTTCCTACTGTACCTCTTGCCTTCCTCCAGGCATCCGATGGTGATCGGTCTGGTTGCATTTGGTGGAAAATTCATCTTTCTTCACAGTCTGGAAAAAAAGGTCAATATTTTGTGAAAACTGTGGCAAGATTTGTCCATTATGGTTGATTATGGTACATTTTACCTGAATGTCTCCTTTATGAGGGCCCTTGTGTCCGTACATACATTCTACTGTGGCTTTGTTTTTCTCCCACATATGTATACGGAAAAGGGGCCGTCTACGCATGGGGTCCTCCACACGGGGATCATGGGGTGGTAAATACATCCAGCCTATGATGAATAGACCATCAACCTAAAATGATCAAAGCAAGAAAGAGTTACACATCTAAAATATGGTACACTTGTCACTTGAATATTTAATGTGTGTGGTCATATATATATATAATTTTTTTTTTTTGATTCAGAGTTTTTTTTTATATATATATACACAATTTACAGTTTTATATTTGACAAGCTCTTGGGTGCTATATACTATGCAGTATGTCCCAAATCATACATTAAAAATACTATCCTATTCCAAGTGGATTTTCAAAATATGCATCCATACATGATTTTTGGACTGAAATGGACCAAAGCAGCCTCAACAGGGCAAGTATGAAATGCACAGACCAAAACAAATGTGGTGAGAATGAAACGTAGGGTAATAAATTAGTTTAATTTGTCCGACAGTCCCCTGTAAAAGGTAGTACACTTATGCATACTTTTTTTTTGAAGTACTTTTTACAGAAATAATATACTTTCAAAAAAATATACTTAAGCGTGAAATAATTGTAATGTTTTCAGACAATTAGACAATGTTAATTTGCAATTCAATTAAAATGAATTAAATTTAAATTTAGAGTGTTTTTTTACCAACTTATTTGGAACTTAAGGACATTTTTATTTATAATTTCATAGTTGTATTGTCCATGGTTAAAGTGTAGATCAATAAAACAATGATTTAAAAAGTATTTTAAAGTAAAACTTTTAACTTGACTGATAAGTCGACTTTTTAAAAGTGTACTTAAGTGTTAAGAAACAAAGTCATGAAAGTCTACTCTCTTTAAGTGGCCTTTATTTCATTAATATTATATTATCTGCAAGTATAATTACAAATTGTAATCTTTTTTTGTTTGTGATCTTAGTCTTACCACCACATTCAGCAGTCCTCCATAGGGGCCGATATCAGGTTGCCAGAGACCCAGGATGTGTCTATAGGGATGTAACACTAGAAAACAAATACAAATCATGACATTTGTGTGTCACAAATATGCATACAACACAGAAGAAACCCAGAAGAAGGTTAGATGGGGTGATATCACCGCAAGGGCATTTCTGCATGAACTCATGAATTCATGTTGAGTGTGTGAGTATATGCAACTTTTTTTGCCATGCAACTTGGAAACCAAATAAAAAATTCCTGGAGTTAGAGGGCTAAAACTTATCCATGTTTGGCCACTTTTAATTCATCTGCATCTCACACAGTCAGCTTATGTTAGCGCAGCCTTTGCCATCCTGTGTCTATCACACACGCATGCAGGACACACACATGCAAAGGTGCTCAGCAGAAGCTGCCCTTGTGCTGCTATCAGATCAATTTGTCCCAAACAAGGCTGTGTCCCAATATGCATACTATCCATACTAAATAATCTGTGAAATTAGCATTAGCGCGTTCCAAATTGGTGCATTGCAAAAAATAGCCAAAGATACAGGAAGTATTATTTCCAGTGGAATAATATATGCTTGTAGCTAATATTAACCACAAATCCTTGTGCTACAGAAAACGGAAAAAAAAAAAAAAAATGGCAGGAGATGTAATGCTAAAACAGAATTTAAATGCATATAAAAAGTAATAATGTGTCTTAATTAGAGCCCGACCGATATGGATTTTTGGGCGCCGATGCCGATACCGATAAAAAAAAGCCAGATACCGATATATCGGCCGATATTATTTATGTGTATATTATAATACAGTAGCAGTATTATTTATGTGTATTATAGTACAGTAAGTTTGGACACACTTTCCAATTGGTGTGTACAAACTTTTGATGGGTACTGTATATAGAATACACAGTATAAACAGAATAAATATATAAACGTTTTGCAATGATCACTCAAATGTGGTGATCAAACACTTGTGTGGCAAAGATATGTAATGGAGGCAGGGTGAATGATAGAATGAGAATTTGAGCTGTAACCAAACTAGTTTGCATTGCATTTTATATTATATTCTAAATACTGTTGCATAATCTTCACTAACGACTTTGTCTTTTAATTTAGTCACGTTATTTAAAACATAACTTGTATCAATAAATATATCAAAAGTGTCACTGACAAAACCTTATCTTCTATTTTTAATCTTAATTTCTCTAATATCTACCAGTGGAGGAAGAACTCAGATCTTTTTAGTAAAGTAAAATTAATAATATCATAATGAAAACGTTTATAATTACATATGTACAGTAGTTTTATACTATTTTAAATAAGTAGTAAGCAAAATGTACTAAACGTGAAACTAGGCTACTCTCAATGCAAAATGGCCCTATATAAAGTGTTATAATTATATCAATTATTGGAATATTGCTTGATGTTGTAACGTAGCAGAATGAGCTTTAACACTGTGTCTACTACACCGGACGCGGCCGTTATTTTTTGCCACTTTTGCCAGTTCTTTGTGACAGCTTTTAGGTGCTTTATTGGCAGCGCCATCCTTACATAAATCACCGCACGCTGCATTTTTTAAAATATTAATTTATCGGCCATTATAAATGCCGATACCGATAGTTAGGAAAATGGCTAATATTGGCCGATATATCGGTCGGGCTCTAGTCTTAATGCAATGAATTTGAATAGATGAATGAATAATGTAACAAGGTTACAATATGTATGATGGTAATAAGTCACAATCGGTCCTGATAGCGGTGACACACTTAAAAGTATGCACTTTCCCATCACCAGTAAAGTAAACACTTTTATTGCGCAGTAGAACTATGCAAACTGGGATTCAGCCTTAAAGGAATGTTCCATGTTCAAAATAAGTTAAGAATCTGTGACACACTGTTGAATAACTACAACTAAAACTATTAAAAATTGTTTTTGGTTATTGAAATACTGTCCTTAATTTAAAATGTTGCCTTGGCAACTAACTTAAATTAATATTTTTAAGTTGAAGTGCTAAAATTACGATTCTGAACTGCCCGAAACGAGTCTTCAGTAATTCCAGTCTCATTTCCTGCACAAACCTGTGTAGGTTTGTAACAAATTTGCATAATGCTAGCCTGTGGTCTCCATTGGCTGCCCGCAAACAACATCTGCTTTCACCCACCCTTAAATCTCATTTAATATGTACAACAAACTAAATTAAAACATACTACTTAGAAACCCCATCTGATTGGAGCAGAGTAGACCAATCACAATAGTCTGGGTCATCTGACCAATCAGAACCGATAAGAGAAAAAAGAGGTGATGCTGATTAATATGTTATGAGAAAATTAAAGCATTTTTTTGACCTTGGATGCATTTAAACCTATTGTAGGAGACCTTTAAAAGTAAATTAGGAACCTTTAGAGTAACATAATTGGGGCACTTTAATTATTTTTAGATTTTGTTGATGGATAGCATGTTCCGACAGTTTAACTTGCAATGAACCTGGAACAAAACATCATTAGCAAAGAGCATCTTCAACCAGCACCTTCACAGGCAGTGATTTGGATCCCCCACCACAAAGCCTTCTCACACGAACAGTACATACAGTGTGTGTACACGTCCCGATAGTCCATATGCTCATAATCAGGGAGGAGCTTCATAAAGCGTCCCGACTTCACCTGCGGGTTCACACCTGGAGAGGTACGCAGGTGAGTGCGCCACAGGAAGAGAGGAGAGGCAAAGGAGGACAATAGCTGACAGTGTGAGAATGACACGTTTATACGGCCAAGAGAGTGATAAGAGTTCTTTAGTACCTTCGTCTGCCATCTTGGGGGATATGATTTATTATATTTTAATACACCTGGCATGTTTACAATTTTAAATCAACTGAATTATATACAAACATCAAACTAAGGAATCTTTCCCTATAAGCACTAAGCATGCATGTTTTCACCTGCTGAAATATTTTTGGTTTAAACCAACATAGTTACTAAAGTTAAACAAACCACCCAAACAAAGTTGGTTTAACTGACCATAAATCTGTCTTTTGTGAACTAAAGTAAACGTAAAATGCATTGAGAAAAATGACATGACAAATGGCATGGAATGAGGTGGAGCAACAGCATTACATTAACAGATCTGTTTTTTGTTGAAAAGTCTACATGGCATTTAGAAAGAAAGACATTAGGCTCTAGATGCTGCAGTCTGCAGGGATTTGTCAGGAATCAGGATTTTTGCAGATCACTAGGTTGATTATAGTTGATTGCCTGTTTGACCAAACAATGGCAGACGGGAGCTCCAGTGTTTGCTAAAACTATTACAAATCGTTAATTGAAATAAAGCTGATATAATATGAAAGATTTGTACTACATGAAAATCTTGAAACAAAATGTAGAAATGTTGCTTTGGCTACGAACTGTAATAAAATACGTTGAAGTACTAAAATTAATAAAACTGAAATAAGACTAAATGAAAGCTATATAGATGAAAATCACAAAAGACTGTCCATCTGTTAAAGAAAATGACAAAAGCACATAAAAAAATTGCTCAAATTTAAACCATACTAAAAAATGAAAAACAGAAAATATAAAAATGAAATCTAATTCAAAATATTGCTTTTATTATTAATGTTTAAAACAGTTGTGTGCTGCTTAATATTTTTGTGGAAAAGTGATAGATTTTTTTTTCAGGATTTTTCAGGATTCTTCGATTAAAGGGATAGTTCGCCCAAAAATGAAAATTCTGTCATCATTTACTCACCCTCAAGTTGTTTCAACCCTGTATGAATTTCTTTTTTCTGCTGAACACAAAAGAAGATATTTTGAAAAATGTCGGTAACCAAACAGTTGATGGACCAGTAATTTTTTTTCCTACTATGGAAGTCAATGGGGTCCATCAACTGTTTGGTTACCGACATTTTTCAAAATATCTTCTTTTGTGTTCAGCAGAAAAAAGAAATTCATACAGGGTTGAAACAACTTGAGGGTGAGTAAATGATGACAGAATTTTCATTTTTGGGCGAACTATCCCTTTAATAGAACAGCATTATTCAAAAGACCATAACAGCATTATTTATTTGAAATTGAAATCTTTTGTAACATTATAATGTTTTTACTGTCACTTTTGCTGAATAAAAATATCTACTTTCTCCAAAAAAACAAACAAACAAACAAACAAACAAAAAATCTTACTGACCCCAAACTTGTGTATTTAAAGATTTATTCACCCAAAAATGAAAATGTACTCGCCCTCATGTCATTCCAAACCTGTAAAACTTTCATTTATCTTCGGAACACAAATTATAACAAGATATTTTTGTCCCTCCATTGACAGCTACACAACTACCACTTTCACGCTTCAAAACGTTCATAACGAGATCGATCGTAAAATTAACCAATCAATATGACTTGAGTGGTTTAGTCCACATTTTCTATAGAGACACGATCGCTTTATATGAACAGATTTAGAGTTTTATTCACATTTAAACATTGATCAGCGAACATAAACAGAAGCTCAACTGAACCTGCTTGATGCGCAAAAACAAAACTCTTGCTGAAGCTCAAACGTGCTGCGTAACAGGAGAATGAACCTCATTGGTTCTTACAGAAGCTCAAACGTGCTGCGTAACAGGAGAATGAGCCTCATTGGTTCTCGCAGAAGCTCAAACGTGCTGCGTAACATGAGAATGAACCTCATTGGTTCTTGCTGAAGCTCAAACGTGCTGCGTAACAGGAGAATGAACCTCATTGGTTCTTGCTGAAGCTCAAACGTGCTGCGTAACAGGAGAAAGAACCTCATTGGTTCTTGCTGAAGCTCAAACGTGCTGCGTAACAGGAGAAAGAACCTCATTGGTTCTTGCTGAAGCTCAAACGTGCTGCGTAACAGGAGAATGAACCTCATTGGTTCTTGCTGAAGCTCAAACGTGCTGCGTAACAGGAGAATGAGCCTCATTGGTTCTTGCTGAAGCTCAAACGCGCTGCGTAACAGGAGAAAGAACCTCATTGGTTCTTGAAGAAGCTCAAACGTGCTGCGTAACAGGAGAATGAGCCTCATTGGTTCTTGAAGCTCAAACGTGCTGCGTAACAGGAGAATGAGCCTCATTGGTTCTCGCACGTCAAGCGAACATGCTTGAGTATCCTTTATCACAACTGATGTGTGCGTTAATGAATGTTTATATGTGAATAAAAGCCTAAATTAAATCTGTTCATCATATAAAGCGATCGAGTCTCTTCAGAAAATTTGGACTAAACCACTCAAATCATATGGATTAGTTTTACGATCTCTTTATGAAATTCGAAGATGAACGAAAGTCTTACGGGTTTGGAACGACATGAGGGCGAGTAAATGATGACAGAATGTTCATTTTTGGGTGAACTATTCTTTAATTACTTAAAATTCATAGGGACTGGCAAAATAGGAGGCTTTTGTGGTTACAGTAGATTTACTTACGTTTCACATACAGATCTCGGCTCGACATACCCACAGTCTCCATCTTCCGCAGGTCATCCCTCATCCCGAATTCTGAAAGAAGAGGAAAAACAAATAAAACAATAATCTAGACCAAAAACATGTCAACTAACTTACTGGTCTATTTAGTATCTTACATTTCAGAATAAAATTGAATGCACATAGTTCCTGTACAAACTTTTAAGCTGATTATCAACATAATACACAAGTTTACAGTATTCTGTCCCACTGTACTCTATTCAACTTTATTCTATTATTGCAGTGGTGTTAGGGCCCGTTAAACAGATGGTTGTGTAAGAACTGTAAGAACTGAGATAAGACAAGTGACACCCTCACAGGTTCACTTATCAGCACAAAGACAAGGCTTAAGCCAAGTCCCAGACTAAGAGGCATGTTTGAGCTGGAAGCAACTCGCACTGACATCTTAAAATATGTGCTATTGTTTTGTTTCAAGACGCACACCTGTTTTTCTTTTTCTAAGGCACATTTATAAAAGCTATTTAAATGTCCTAATTGAACTAAAGCCTAATCCTGGCTTAATCTAAGCCATGTCTGTGAATCCAGACCCTGAATATTTTATCAGGACTTTCCCACCCACAGTTTTGGCCAATCGCTTGACTTATGCGCCAGTCCAGTGTGTACATCATGCATTTCATTCCACAGCAACACACTGACAGGCAAACATACTAAACTAAAATATATGAATTTTTACTACGTGTGCATAGGCTACTTCTTGAGATATTTCATATCTAGACAGCCTTTTAAAGGGGTCCTTGATTATGATTTCACTTTTTTTTACTTTAGTTAGTGTGTAATGTTGCTGTTTGAGCAGAAACAGGCTGCTTTAGAGAAGAGGAAGAGTTGTCGTCTTTGTTTTTTACACCCCGAGAAAACTTTCTCCTAAGGCTGACGAACTTAAGAGGTTAAAATGTATTTTTAACACTGTTCCTGAACATTAAACGTCCTGTGAAATCCGTGCTTGTAAAGTCTGTGTTTGAAATCCGTTCAGCACAATCCTCTTGTTTGATGACACTGTCAGGGTCTGAATCGGGCTCGAAATGGTTTAATATTTGTTGGTGTCATACTTAAAAAAATAAAATAAAATAAAAACATATATAAGATTTTCTAAACAAAAAAAAAATGTATTTGAATGACTCTATAAGTGATTACATGCGAGTGTACACAACTCAATCATTATGTGAGATGGTCAAAATATGTTAAAAAAAAAATTATGAAGGTTCAAAAAAGCTAATTTGTGTTTCTGTTATATGGTTTTCTGATCATATGAAATGAAAGGAAAATGTTTTTCAAATATTGTATAAATAATAAATAAATACAAATAAGAAATAATTAATTTTTTTGTAATAATTTAATTAAAAATAATAATAATAAAAGATTATGAAAAACTCCTTATAACATCGATTTTTTCAGGAATGTCAGGTTTTATACACACACACTCACATACAAATATGAGTGTTGTTCAAGTATCAACAAAATATGTTGATCCAGGATCATGTCTCACTAAGCAAATTTGACAATTTCTGGTTGATTAGACCACCAAAACATTAGGTCATTTAGGACTTTAGCTCCCACAAAAAAATATCCAAATTAATGTTTTGATTGAAAAAAACAACAACATGCTCATCATAGATGTCTATTCAAGTCATTATCTGTTAGAAATACATTTTTAATGTAGTTTTGATTAAAATTATAAATCCAGGCGAAACAATGACCGTCATGGCACAAGACTCATTTACACATACATGTGTGTTTGTGTGTGTTTGTGTCGGTGTCATAATCTATATGTATATGTGTGTGTGTGTGTGTGTGTGTGTGTGTGTGTTATTAGTCGGTGTCATAATATACACATATGTGTGTGTGTGTGTGTGTGTTTGTGTCGGTGTCATAATCTATATGTATATGTGTGTGTGTGTGTGTGTGTGTGTGTGTGTTTATTAGTCGGTGTCATAATATACACATATGTGTGTGTGTGTGTGTGTGTGTGTGTGTGTTTGTGTTTATGAGTCGGTACCACTTCATATATGTCGACTGTAAAGAAGAAAGCCACAATATAAAACCCAAATGGTTTTCCACATCATTACCCTCTGTGCATCTTCTCCTCCAGATTGTTTCCGTGTTCAGAATCTGCCTGATTTTCTTGCACACCAGCGCCAGGTTGGGCAGCGCAGTGCCGGGCAGAGAAGAGAAGATCTGCACCAGAAGCTCCGGCGGAAGATCCAGCAGTGACTGCGGGTGTGGAGGCCCAGCAGAGCCCGCAGAACCGCAGAGTCCCCCGGCTGCGCTAGGCCCCGCGCCGCGCCTATTCTGACAGCTGCTGCTGCCATTGGGCTCGTCTTTCATTTTGCCCACGACCCTCTCCTCTTCCTCCTCCTCGTCCATGTCCACCTCGGAGTCGCTGTTCTGATCCTGGCTGTGCCTCTGGCGCCTCCGGCACCGCCGCGACTGACCCACTCCACAGAGCCTGGCACACACCGCCATCTGTAGCAACATTACGTCATCATCACCGCACAACCACTGCTGTCAGTCAGTCACCTGTTCTGCAGAGCTCCTCTGGGGCGTGCGTGCGCGTGCGCGTGCACGTGTCTGGGCGTCTTCACGTGATGCCTTGCGCTGTTGACGTAATTGGTTACAGAAGGTTAGCAAGAATATTTACATTAAACACATTTTTATATACATATATTTAAAGCTAGGTTTAAAAGCAATGACAAAAATATATATTAAAAAGAAATAATATTTTTCTCGTCATATTATGTTTCGAAAAACCGCATGCTAGCGACATCTGCTGGTCAAATGTGCGCAAACTGTGATTAGCAGAAATGTAAACATTGGGGAGGAAATCAAGATTATAACTGTGTACCGTTACCGTATGTATGTATGTAGTACCGGTCAAAAGTTTGGAAACATAATTATTTTTTATGTTTTTGAAAGAAGTCTCTTATCCGCATCAAGCCTGCATTTGTTTGCTCAAAAATACAGGAAAAACTGTAATATTGTGAAATATTATTACAATTTAAAATAACGATTTTCTATTTGAATATACTTTAAAATGTAATTTGTTCCTTTGATGTAAAGCTGAATATTCAGCATCGTTACTCCAGTCTTCAGTGTCACTTGATCCTTCAGAAATCAGACGATTGGATTTCAACTAAATTATAAAAAAAAAGTAAACACTAAAGCAGTTAACAGGTTATAACCATGTAGATATCAGTTTTAAATTGTTAAAACGCATTCGTTGCTTTTGTGCGTTATTCGGTCATAGCGAAATAAAATTGATGAGATCGAGATTGAGACCGAATGGGATTAAAAGTACTGTACAATATTATCCTGTAGGGGGCGCTGTCGTTTAAAAAAAAAAAAGAATAACAATTCGTGAATTTTTATTTATTATTTATTTTACTTTCACTGGATACGTTTTTTTGTCAACATGTGTTGTTATAATATAAAACACATTGCCGTTTAAATAATTATTGAAGTGATTACTGCACATTGGTTAAAATATCCTACAACCACAAACGACTGTAATTGGTCTATCGTCATCAACTAACTCATGATGACTCATCAGCGCTGAGAAAAGTAACACAACTGTGTACACAAGTTTTAACAGCCGAGCCTAATTATATCATTTCTGCCTGTCCAGTGAGTCAGCAACATTAACAGAAACAATTTAATAACGGAATAAAAAAATTGTATTCTTGAAGACGTGTTATGGTTCATCATGTTGATCATGTTTCAACTTTATTTACTTCTGTTTCCGTAGCAACGAGGAACAAACGGAAGACTCACCTGTGCTACGATATGGTAAACTACTTTATTTGAGCTATATTTTTGTTAAATTATTCGTACAAATTATATTTATGTCTTAGACTCGTGTATTAATTTGCCTAACTGTTTTGTTCATCTCTGAAGGCTGAAGTCGAAGACACTTTAAAGAGGATTCAAGGCTATAATGGTGTTATTGGCTCAATAGTCGTTAACGCTGAAGGTAACGTTAGGCCTAATCACAATTTACCATGGTTTTACTGTAATTACATTAACTGTTATATTTATAATATAATATAATATTTTACAAAACTACATAGGATAAGTACAGAGAATGGATAATATAATATAATGTAATATAATATTTTACAAAACACATAGGATAAGCTGGTATAGAGAATAGCTACTGTAATATCATATGATAAATATAATATAATTAAACAATATAATTAACATAATATAACATTTTACAAAACTACATAGGATAAGCTGGTATAGAGAATGGATATAATATAATATGGTAGAGTTATACTAAATAATCAACATTAGTGATGAAGAAACTGACTTTGCATGAGGATTTATTAGGATTAAGCTGCTTTTTTATGATAAATGCTATAAATGTGAAACTAGTTTTCTAGAAGCCGTAATTCCATTGATCTTAACCTGGTCGTTTTCAGGCATTCCCATCAGAACGACACTGGACAACTCGACGACGGTGCAGTATGTGGGACTGCTGCATCAGCTGACTATGAAAACCAGGAGCACGATCAGAGACATCGACCCCCAGAACGACCTGACGTTTCTGCGCATCAGGTCCAAGAAACACGAGATCATGGTGGCGCCAGGTGGGTCAGCGCATTATCAGCCCGTCTTACTTATCTTATCAGGCTGTTAACGCTCATATCCTGTAGCTCTCACCTTTTCCCCATTTTCCTCCAGATAAAGAATTCCTGATGATCGTCATCCAGAGCCCAACTGAATAGATGGCATATTCACTAAATTATATTCTTTAAAACATGTAAATTTGTTTGTACACTGCCCTAAACAAGTATAACATTTCGTCAAGTGAATAGCTTTTAAAATTCACTTTGCATTGTGATTGATTGCATGTCAAGTCATCAATAAATAAGTGATTTGTTGTCTTTATTATGGAGTATCTGAGTGTTTAAGGTCTTCTGAATGTAAAGTGACAGTTTTGCTATGGCTGATAATATATACTGAGAGAGAGAGAGAGAGAGAGAGAGAGAGACTATCTATCTATCTATCCATCTTTCTATCTATCTATATATATATATATGTGTGTGTGTGTGTGTGTGTGTGTGTGTGTGTGTGTGTGTGTGTGTGTGTGTGTGTGTGTGTGTGTATAAAACCTATATAAAACTATTATATTTTATACAGTTATTATATATCTTTTATTTTATATTGTACTATTTCTACTACTAATAATAATAACAATGAAAAATGGTATTTAATTAATATTATTTATAATATATATTATTATTATATTTCATACAATTATTATTATATGTGTATTCTTTTATATAGTTTCTACTAATAATAATAAATATAATAAAATATTGAATTAATATTATTTATAATATAGGCTATATTTCATACAATACTTATTACATATCTATTATTTTATATAGTACTACTACTAATAATAATGAACAATTGTATTTAATATTATTTATAATATATATATAATTATTTTATGAAATCATTGTAATATAATCTATCATTTGATATAGTAACATCTACTAATATGGCACTCATCTGTCTCTATGGACGCGCCTCCTCATCATCACAGCTGATCATCGTTTAGTTCGTCACCATGTATTTAAGTTCCTCCCTGTTCTCTCTGTGTGAGTCGTTCGTTGTTTGTGTTTGTATTGTTGCAAGCACACACTGTTACACCTTCTGTCTGTACCTAAGTTTACCTTATTATTAAAAGACATTTCATATTTGAACCTGTTCTCATCGTCATCATTGTGACTTAATAATGACAAATTGTATTGTACTATATATATAGGCCTATGTAATATTATTTAATTGAATTCAAAATATTTTTTTAATTAATTATTTAAAATATATATATATTAATAGGCCTATATAATACTTACTTTATAAAATTATATTATTATTATTATTATTATTTCAAAATGTAGTTCATATATCTTCCAGAAGATGGCAGGAGTTGAAGCAGACGCTTTGTATTGCTGTTCATTTAGTTTCTCTGATAAATGGCGGGTTTAATAGTTTGTGACAGCTGTGGTCTGGTTTATTGTGCTCTTCTGCAGTGCTAAGCTAATTAGGTGTATATGCGCATCTTCTACATCACACCATCCGCGCTAAAAACAGAAAGCACATTTAATAGAAATACATGCTGGATAAAAATGGTTATTCAGTTTGGTTATTTAGTGTGGTGGATTTACAGGTTTGGCTGGTTCACATGTTTAAGCTCCATTACATGCAGCTGATTTGCTGTTGTGTTGTGTTTGTGTGTGTTTTTGCCTGAGGGTCAGTGTTGTCTTCTGAGAGGAACAGTGTAGCCAGAACGTTTGTGCTCTAATTACTCTAACACAATCATTTCCTTATGGTTGCAGTTCTACGGGTCTTTACCCTATGAAATCTATAAAAGGCACTTTCCATGAATAGGGTGGGCTACAAATTGGCATCCAATGACATAAATAAATAAATAATGCACAAATTTCATGTTCTCATGAGTAATTGTCTAACATAAAATAAAAATGAGGTATAAAAAGCAAGTTAAATAGAGGTCTTGTGTTTTGTCCTTTTCATGGCATCCAACAATGAGTATAATAGAATATTAGCTTGATGAAGAAGTTGATGAAATGCTTATTTCTCTAGTAGAGTTGATGTTCCCGTAGTTTCTGAAAGACCTGCGTAACGTGATGGCGATGGTCGGCCCGGTTCCGGGAGTATATCAGGATGCCGTCGATGTATGACGGAATTGTGGAGAAACTCCCGGAACACCTCATTCATCAATCCCTGGAATATAGAGGGTGAGTTGGACAGCACGTACGGCATAACCTGATATCCATAGAAAGCAGTCTTCCATTCATCATCCCTCCGTATCTGAATGAGGTTGTAGCCGCTACACAGGCCCAACTTAGTGAACATGCGTGCACCCCTCAGGGACCAGGGGAACGGGAAGTGGCACTAAACAGTCTGAGCACTGATCGCTCGGTAGTCAATGCAGGGCCTCAAGCCTCCGTCCTTTTTGGCCAGTAAGAAGAAGCTAGAAGCGGCAAAAATATAATATAAATATATATAGGCCAAATATTTAGTTTACTGAGTTTGTGATGATACTGTGTTTTAATGACTTTTGGCTATTTTGAAACAGTTCCATGCCCTATTTTGCATCCTATTCTACTGATATCTGTATATTTATCTTCTAGCTTACCTGAGATGATGGAGTCAGACTCTGGAGATGCTTGCGTTCCCCACTGCCGGAGTGCCTGACCTCCGCTCGGCTTCCATCTGTCCGCTTTACATGCCCAGCGCTGCCAATTGGCACTCTCAGCACGGGGCAGAAAGCCAGCAGGTGGTTCTGGGACCCACTCCTGTGCACAGCCCCGTGAAGAGTGTGTCCGGGCGAGATCATTAAGCAGAGGATTAATGACTGCGCTAATAACAGCATTAGAGAGAAAGCCTTGTCTGTTTGTGTGTCATATATCAGCACTTAAAAGCAAGCCTGCTTTAGTTTTTGCTATATGTATCTGGTGTTAGTGAGAACAATAGTGTGGTCGAAGGTTACCAGTGCTTTAGTTTCAGTGAGAGAAGAGAGCTTTGAGAAGATGCGGCTTCATTGAAAGACAACAAAGTTGTGGGGGGTTTTTTTCTGTGTGGACTTGGTGTGAAGGTATAATATCATCCCACTAAAGGCCTTGTATTTTATGTCCTTTCTCCGAAAGTATTCAGAGTTCAGTTCAGTGTACATATTATAATGAAGTTTCCATCCTCCTCTGAAAGTTCAGAGTCTTAAAGCGTCTTATCTATATCTTATTTGGTTTAAAGTTATTTTCAAGTGCAGTTGTTAGCTTAAGGATAAGCTAATTTGCACCTAATTTGACCACTAAAGTGACTACTATATAATATTATTTTATACTATTTATTTATTTTCTAAAATAAAATAATTAAATGAATTATAAATCAAATGATTTGACACTTAAGGTGACTTTCTTAATTATCTTAACTTAATGTAGTTCTAGATTTTCAATTTAGAATAATAAATAGGACTATGATTCAGTCATATTAAATATTTATTATTAATGTAGTCAGTCATGTTAAATATTTATTATTTTATATTATTTATATATTATTTTTAATGTATTTCTAAAATAAAAATTATGTAATAAATTGTTAATTTTGTAAAAAAAAAAAAACATGAATTGACTCTTTAAGTTACTTACAGTCACATTCAGTCACATTAACTATTTATAATATTATTTACTTATTACCTAAAATAATGTATATATAAATAAAATTATTTGACCCTTAAAGGGGCTATATGCTTTTTTCTGAAATTTAAACTCGCGACTGACACCTGTGGCCAAAAAACGGAACTGCTCTTCCTTTCTGCTCGCTCTCGTACGTGCACACTTCACAAGTCATCCGCTGCAAAGAAGTCTACATTATGTTTACAGAGGTAAGAACAGTCAAATACATATATTGTTTGAGAAACTAAGTTTGTTTGCTGACTAGCGGTGGTGGCAGAGTGATCTGAAACGTTTAACATGAACGCGCTTGACGTCACATCCGCAGACAGCGCGCGAAAAATCCGACCCGACAGAAAATAGGAAAAATAGGATACAGGCTTATAGGTGCACCCGCTGTGAGCTGACAAGGTGTCAGTATGCTCATCAGGAGATGTTTGAGTCATACATAGTCAAATAAAAAGGCTATTGTTACGTTTATTTTGGGGAAAAAGTTGCATATAGGCCCTTTAAAGTGACTTTTATTGGTGTGACCTAATATTCAGTCATGTTAAAAATTTATAATATTATATTATTTATGTATTATATTACATTTAATTTGTTTGTTTATAATTTAATGTATAAAATATTTTTTATAATGTTTTATAAAATAAAATTAATTGGCGTTGTCAGATTTTATTTATTGTATTATTTTAGATTATTCTTTCTACAATAATAATTACATCACAATTTTTATCTAATAAATAAAATGATTTGACCCTTAAAGTGACTTTCATTGCATAACTGTGTAATTATGTAGTCAGTCAATCACATTAAATATTATAATATTTTATATTATTTATTACATTGTTATTATATTTATTTTATTATTTTTTTGAGTAATATACCATGAAGCACATTTAAAAAAGAAAAAAAAAAAGAATTAAAAAATATTTTTTATAAAAATGATTAAACTTCATTGTGTAACGCACTGAATGATACTCAAAGTCATGTGGAACCCTACTTAGTGATCTGACTTACAATTGTCCAAAGTCAGGCAAAAACTTGTCACAGAAAATGTAGACATGTATTTTCAGTATTCAAATGGATAAAACAACAAGCAGAACATGAATAATGGCTCTAAGAATAGCAGCAATGACCCTTGACCCTTCTGGTGATGGGTGTAGGATTCTCTGTGATGACTTTAGTGCTTTACCTGCTAATCTGACAGCTGTTATGAGAACAGGTGATACGCTGCAGTCAGGACACTCGAGACCTGCCTATCTGAACCTGCTCTGAACTGCAAGCTTGCAGTATTGTTATCATTAATAACTTTTTAAAACATTTTGTTAACTGAAATAAAGCTAAAATACACTAAAACATAAGTATTAGATGAAAAACTTAAACTACATAAAAATGTGAAATTTTGTCTAGGAAATAATAAAATTAGTTTTGTTTTAAAAATTATCAAAATGACTTACTGAAATAAAAATAAATTAGAACTAATTAGAATTGTAAAAAATATTTTTTTTTTATTTACAACAGAACATAACAAAATTACTAAAACTTAAACTAGAATTAAAATATAATAATGAATTCAAAATATTAATATAAGCTTTAAATAATATTAAAATAACATTGCAAGGTTGTATTATATATTTTACTAATTACTGTTACTAATCAATTCTATTTGATTTGTACAAAAAATTAAAAAGTAGAAATAATAAGAAATCATGTTACTTAAATCAATAAATCACATTCCCATTCAAATCAATAAATCAATAATACACAAAACAAAACTCATTATCATTTATGCTAAATAAAAAAAATATTATCGGAACTGTTAAGTATTTATTAAAAATAATAATAATATAAATCAGTAATATAATAAGCATTATTATATTATTATTATAAATCATTATATATTAGAATACATTATCTGAATTGTTAGGTATTTAGACTATTATTAATAAAAAAAAGCATTAAAAACACGCCAATCTGACAAGAATCATAATTAAAGATTATAGGGATAACAAAGAAAATTCAAAAGTAAAACTTTAGGAAATGTTTTTTTTATTGTTATCAAAATAATTTCACATGATGTAAATTCTTAATGGTTCTCATAAGTTTTATTTTCTTTTTTCCTTTTTCTTTTTTCTTCTTCTTTTGATTCAGGGTTGAAATATGTCTCAGAAATGTTCTTGTGTTTTTGTGAGATTCATCTATAATGCATAATACATATGAAGTCCCAGACCCTTCAGCAGACACTAAAACTGGCTGAAAACTTCATGAGAACCTCCTTCCTGTCCATCAACAAATCTAACACAAACGCAGGATCCATCTGAATGATCCAAGACCTCTCCCAGAGATCAAAGTCACCATTTGAACCTGGATTTGACCTGTAGTTTTATCATTACAAACAGTGGCCATCCCACTAATCACTTTATTACACCTACTGTACATTACCAGCTCATACTCCAGCACCGTGTGACAGCTGTCATGTTTATGTTCTCAGGGACTGTCTAGCAGCTGTCATGTTTACTCCCACTACCTCAGACTAATGGTCACTGTGTGCGCTCAGAACTGTTTACAAGACAGTCATGGACCTGTAAAAGAAAAAGTCCTTCGCACACTTTATGTACTGTCATATTGTGATGTGAGCACTTTGTGTATAGGCATATACATATTGTGCAATCAGGATGAATCTTATAATGACTTATGTTTACTGTGTCATGCTGAATATTGTTCTGAATATTTCATGTTGCTCACCCTGTCCTGTCTCATGCTATGTTGTTGTATCATTGCGTTCTTTGTTCTGTTTTGAATATCACAAAACCTGTCAAGAACATATACAGATCATGTTTCAACCTCAAATCTGAAGAAACAAACAAGAAAATCAAGCATAGCGTCAGTTCTGGCAGGTCACGTTAGTCAAGCTCGCGTCAGCTGACTCTCAGCTGATCCACGTCTACCTATAGGAATATGACGCCTATCACTGTATACATATATAAGCTCCTTCAGTATTATCAGCAGCTATCCCGTTTCTCAGGAGCTAATTACCCTCCTCCATCCCCAGCTCCTCCTCTCGCCCAGTCAGGATTTGGCATTCTGATTCCCTTGAATCAGAAAAATTCTCGAATTATGTTGTACTTTAAAATCTTGAATTAATGATATCTGCAATACATTCATGTTGGTTCTGTTCTGTTTACCCTAAGGGGGGTTATTGCTGCCCAGAACAGAACCATACCGCCAATCCAAACTGTATGCTAATTGTCAGTCGTATTCGACGATAGTGGTCCTGACAGAATTATATTTTGCTAACTAAAAATTAAGCATATTTTTAATATAATATAATATAATATAATATAATATAATATAAGGAACTATTCCTACCTGATTTAACCCATAGAAATACATTTTGTTGGTTTAAATGAATATATTTAGGTTGATTCAGTGATGTTAAATAATATTTCTGACCCAGTGACCAAAGAATCTAACTAGTGAATCCAGACACACAGGTTGACAGGGCAAACCAAACTAAAACTGAACATAAACCCGACATTAGGACTGAGGCGAAGCCGGTGGGACTGAGGACCAAGGGGAAGCCGGAGGAAAGGAGAAGCCCGTCGAAGCCGAACGGATGGAGGGTAGAAGTGCAGATAAAGACCTGGAAGTCCATGACACAGGCAGAGCAACGACTGACCAATGCGGAGCCGGAGGGACGAGGGAGCCTGGTGGAGACGTAAGGACAATGGCCCGGGTGGAGCCAAGGGAGGGCGGAGCTGGCTGTTCAACGGGTCGAGGTGGAGAGATGGGCTCAGCGGCCCGAGGTGAAGACAGGGGATCCGCACAACAGACGGAGCTGGCGACTGGACGACTTGAGGTGGATCCAAGCAGCAGAGTGAAGTTTATAAAGGAGAAGACAAGGGACTGAAGGGAACTTGCGGAGGCGGGGCTAATGAATTGGTTGGCTTAAGGAAGAGAGGGCGGGAGGATGAGTGGGATCATAGGAGACTTGGAGCTGGGCGGGACCAGTGGGGACGTGAGAATATGGGGAAATCTCTCTTCTATTTCCTCATACCATTTTACTGGGATCTAGCGCAGCTCATCCTCAGCAGTGGAAGTATGGGTGGGGCTCCAGTCCATGCCGTCAAACTTCACAAGGATGCCCTCCTTGATGGATGTTGTTGCTGCTTACACACCTGGTCAGACTCTTTGTTGGCCTTTTGCTCCGTTGGGCTCTGGCATAGGCTCTGGTGTCGCCACAGGCTCGGGCTCTGTGTCTACAGTGGGCTCTGGCTCTTGGTCCTAGGGGTCGCGGCTAAGGTCTGGCAGAGCTCTGGGGCTGGAGTGGGGCTGGTGTTGACCTCATCCGCGAGGCAGATGGTAAGTGGTGACTTGCAGGTAACCAGCACCCACACCACAAACTCTGCGAATGCCCTTTGAGGACTATCACCAGCCAGGTGTGCCTTAGCTTGTTCATTGAGGCTGGCCTGAGTCTCTCATATGGTCCTGGAGGGGACAATGCTCCAGACAGTAAAGGAGGATCAGATTTACTAACAGCTGGCGCCAGCGCAAACCCTCTTTTGGCATTAAAAAACAACTGTCAGGATTTACTAAAGACAAGCTATGAAAAATTAGCGATGAATATTAACACTGAAATTAGCGTGGACAGGGTTATTTTGTTTGGCTGACCTTATTGCATATGCCTTTGTAGGAGTTTCCCTTTCAGACACTAATTTAAGGAGAGGATTTAAATGAGTCATGCAAGGTGATTTACTAAGGTTTGCGCTAGTCAATTTACTGGTATTTGTGCCTATATTTACCGCTCAACAAAGCATGTCTTAAACCAGACGCTAATTTGTGCTGCTCTTTGTAGATTGTGTTGGTCATTATGGAAATGATCTGGCTGCGTCTGTGTTCCTTAAAGGGCACCTATTATGCCCCTTTTCACAAGATGTAAAATAAGTCTCTGATGTCCCCAGAGTGAAGTTTTAGCTCAAAATACCCAACAGATAATTTTTTACAGCATGTTTAAATTGTCATTTTTTGGGGCTCAAAAAAACACACCGTTTTAGTATGTATCCCTTTAAATGCAAATGAGCTGTTGCTGCCGGCCCAGAGGGCGGAGCCTCACGAGCTCTCGCTCAGTGTCAGGACAATCTCATCTCACAAAATGATAATATCAAAACAGAAACTCTCTTTAACTTATTTTTCATCTTGCTTTTATCCACTATTAGTACAAGCCTGTTGTAGCAGCCCGTGTCCGAATGATGGCCAAAAATATACTGATGAGTTCAATGAAGTTTATTGTACGTCACACAAAAGATGAAGTGTTAGTTTTACTCCAGAGAATCACTGTAAGAGCTGAATATACACATTAGATATAGCTGAAGTGCGCATTAAAGTCTTATCCATAAACCCTCTCTCTCTCCCTTTCATTATCATCAACATACACAGCGAAGTACACAAAACACTCATTACAGCTAACAGCAAACAAATATATACACACCTTTTCAGTGGGTACTTATTAAACTGGTGAACTTTATATCCGTAAAACGACTCCATGAGCTGTCATAAAGTGCTCTCCCTTTCATTTCTGCCATGATCAGTAACGGTAAGCCTATCGCTCCGGAGACTGAAGCTGGATTACGAACAGTTGGTACAGATCCATCCTCGAGTAACAACAAGAGTAAATGATGACTTCTATGTTCATTCTTACATCCAACAATAAAGCACCTCAATCGCTTAGGAGACATTCTTGTCTACAGCTGCTCTGGCATCGAAACAATGTTGGACTGTGTCCAGCTCACTCAGGGTGGGTCTATGCTCAAACTGTAGTGTCAATCAACAGTCGTGGGAGGGGCCTGTGCAAAGTGACGTCACATTGCCCCGAATCTGAGAACGGCTTGTTCTGAGACACTGCTTATGATTTATGGGGATTTAAAAAAAAGCACTGGGTGGATTTTTATCATTATAGGGTGGTTGTGTACACACACTGCCAACACACATTTATGTTCAAACGCCATGTAAAAGTGAATTTTGCATAATAGGTGCCCTATGATGTGCGCATTGTCAGTAGATCACGCGCAGAACTTTCCACTCCCATCTGCGCTTTTATGGGAATGCGCTCTCATGCTAATTTGCCCTGTTTAGTAAATCTGGCCCTGTTAGTCTTGGTTGTAGTGAATCGCACAAACAGGAAAATACTAGAATAACCTCAGGCCAGAGAGCTTCTGCTTCGTTGTTCAACAGATGGTGAATTAACACCAATTAGCCTCAAGTTCAGCCCATCTTCACTGCTGTACACTATGACACCTGGACAAGAGCACAAACCTGAGGCCACAAGAGCCAATTAGAACAGGAAACACAGATGTTTGACTTGTGGCTGAAGACTGGACATAATTATCAGAGGTGAATATGTGTCAAAACATGGATCCAGAGTACCAAATACCTGCAAGCAACTTAGGTGCTATAAAAAAGATGCGAGTGACATGGAAAATTTTATACTTTATTTTAATATTACACTCTAAGAAACACCTGTAGAAATATGCCCCAATGTACTTTGGTAATATGAAGAAATTTTCTGTATTGATTTTTTACAGGTATTTTACCTGTATTTTGAATTATGCATTGCAGTGTTTTTTTAGGATTGAAAGAAATGTCTGTAAAAGGTGGACCAGCATAGCTATGCTCTCAAGCAAAACCACCAGCACTCCTGATTCACATGCTGGGGACCAACAAACCAGTAACCAGCGTTCCATACTTTTCCCAGAATGCAAAGCATTATGCTGGTTCCCATACTGGTCCTAGCATGCAAAGCATTCCTTATGCTGGTGACCAACAATGCTGGGTTTTTCAGCAGGGATAGACTAATAAAGTTTAGACTATATATAGTTTATGTTATTAGTTCAATAGCAATAACAGCAAACATTGTTACACATTTTGTTTCATAGATCAAAATGTATGCAAAATTATGTGCAAATACCCCACACACTGTGTTTCAATGTAAAATAATGCTAAATAACCCCTTGGTGCTGCATTTGGGTTTTATGAATCCTGTAAAAGGCAGAGTGAATTGACCTCAGTGTTTAACTAAGTGTGTCCTGAAAATGTAGATACAATTGTACGTAGTCTCTTTTCAAGAGGCTCTCTCATATCTTGTATTCTAGAGCTCAATGCTAACACAAACTAACAACAAAGTATTTCTGGAGGCTGTTGTGAGATTGGTTTTGACATGACATCTCACTGGCACTCACTTACTCCTGCAGTAAAAGGCTGAACTGAGAGGGCTAATGGTTACTCCTAATAGAAATCAGCTGGAGATGCTGACGGATGAGCTGTTAGCTGAGCTGGAGTCTTGCTTACGAGACACGTGGGCCGTGATCTCATGATGGGATGTTAGGCCCTTTTTTTTTTACTTAACCACAAATATATTTGATAACATTCTTAAAATTATAAATTATAACAAAAATCCAATACATTTTTACACCCTACATAGATATAGTTCTCAGCTTTCGCTGAGTCAGATGCCTTACTGTAAAGCTTTGTTTCTTCCCACCAGCTTTTACATCTTGAGGATAGTCAAGTGTTCTAGCCTTTCAAAGTGCACTACATTTATTAAGCCTGCATGAATGTGTTTGACACATGCACACTAAAACTGCACTCTAAACTCTCATTAAATAATGGAAATGTTATTCCCGAACATTTTGGGAACATTCAAATCGTCTTTTTAATTTTTTAAGAGAATGTTTTTTCTTGGTCATAGAAATGTTTTGATCATGTCTAATTCACAAAGAATTGACAGCCGTGAGCTGTTTTATTTAATGAATCCTTGAATAATACTCACAAACTCACAGTTGAATCTGTTTGATGAAACCTTTATGGAACATTTAATATATAGACCTGTATTAAAGATTATTGGTTGCACATTATTCTATAGTGCTGTTCCCCATGTACATATATACTTATTATAGTAATTACAATATCTGGGTAATAACTAAGTACCCTGAACCTACCCCTAAACCTAACCTTAACCCATGTACACTGTAAAAAGTGAACAGTTGGATCAACTTAAAAAAATTACTTCAGTTGGTAACACCTAAAGAAATTAAGTTTTCTCAACTTAAATTATCACGTTTTATCGTGAAAAATGTGATAATTTAAGTTGAGAAAACTTCATTTCTTTAGGTGTTACCAATTGAAGTAATTTTTTTTAAGTTGATCCAACTGTTCACTTTTTACAGTGTAGTTATCTTATATAGGCCAGTACTAGGTAAGTACACTGTAAGTGAACACACAGTAAAATAAAGTGCAACCAGATTATTATTTATTTTATTTTTGTCATTGTTTACGATCCTTTTTTTGGTTTACCTTACTAAGATGCCCCAATTTAATTTGCTCAGTCCTAAAGTGCGTTCCGATCCATAGGGTCCTTAACGCAGTGTTGACTGCTCCCTACTCCCTGAGCATGGGATATCCATTCAAGTGGACTTCGATTGTGATATAACATATATAAATATTGTGATTTACTTTACTTTCAAATTTAAAATACATACAGAATGTGTTCTTAATCCGTGATCTTAATAATTGAATTGTAGTGTTCTTATCTTGAGCGCTTTCTTTCCAATGCGCAGCCGCATTGTAAACCCTCCTGAGGTAAATGAAGTAAAATAAAAAATGACAGAGCCTCAGCTGCTTCTTGCCTTTCTTTTTCTACCTGCTTCAATGGATTAATAAAGTTTAATCAAATGGAATTGTACTACTTTGTGTACAAATATGTGTGTATATGGTGGACTCTTTCTTATGACTTTTGAACACAATGTAAAGAGATTTCTGATCTTAACTGGCTGACTTAAAAAAAACTAACAAGTTAAGG
Source organism: Vimba vimba (assembly GCA_022828995.1). Lineage (NCBI taxonomy): Eukaryota > Metazoa > Chordata > Actinopteri > Cypriniformes > Leuciscidae > Vimba > Vimba vimba. Next base: position 10,837,948 of record CM040841.1, read on the forward strand.
TAACTCAAACCTTTTGAGTAAATCGATTTCCTTAAACCATTTAAAAACATCTTTCGGTTACGCATGAGACCCCAGTTTCATGAGAAGGGAAAGAGAAGCTTTCCCTTCCGAGGGATGCTGCGTCAGCTGCTGGTGCTATAGGGATGTTAACACCTACTACACCATGCTGACCAATGCCTGCACTGCTGAGAAAGACACTAAGCACAACCCTGTCAGGCCTAGGCATTGAAGGGTTCAACAGCCCTGACTTGGAGCAACCTAATGCGTCAGCAACTAAGCGGGCACATCCCGTGAAATCCTGTTGCTGCTTCCAGCAAGATCAGTGCTACAGGTGTTAGGAAAGAGCCCCAAGCTCCCATGCTCAATCATTTCTGAAACAGAGACTCCTACATTAGATCAGTCTGAGCCACAGCTACAGGACAACCCAGAGTCCCTAAAAGCAGAGCTAACAGTGGAAAGTATAGGCATAGCCTCAGTTAAGTCCGTAGAACCACATCCATCAACTAAAGCAGGCAATAGATAATACAGGGTGGCATGCAGCAACTTCATATATAATCCAAGACCTGAGCACAAGCCTAAGGGAGGAGCATAACAAAGGGAGAATTCCCAACTTCCAGACTATTGATCTGGGGAGGCAACAGAGAATGAGTCCAACCAGTCAAGACAGGGCCAACCTGTTTACAAAGAGCATAATCCTATGGGAAGTCCCCTACTCGATCTCAACTGTCAAGCTCTACTCATGCCAGCCCCTGCCAGGGGAAGATGACAGATGTCATCTGTCAAGCTCAACCCAAGGGGGTTAAATACCCCGCCAGAAAGGATGGGGAAGGCTATAAGATACCCCCAGAGAGCATAAGCCCCTATACTCCTTGGAATATTAGGAGGGCGACAGGTAACATGTCTGTCTATTCACCTGTCAGCTCCACCTCACTGGATCCCCACCGGAGAGCGCCAAGAACTGAAGCAGACTAAAGAAACCAGGAAGGGAAACAGAAGGGCGAGAGCCCAAGTTTTACTTAGTCGCCTATCTTTCCCTTCCTTCTCGCCAAAATCACGGTCCTCAGGTCTGATTCCGGCTTTCTCCCAGCGCAGCGTCTCTTCTTCCTACTCCTCAGAGGAGGGGCTCGAGCAGCCATGCTCACCTTCTGTTGTTCTCTCCAAGAACTCGTTCCAGGAGAGGGAGTGGGAGTGTCGAAACAGGTCCATGGGAAATAGACCCTCACCCTGGTCCAGGTCTTTGAGTAGGTCAGCCTGGTAGGCCTGTAGCACCGCCATGGTGTGAAAGGCAGCACAAGCCTGAACTACTGTTGCGTACGATTTGCCCACCAGCCTAGATGCCTCAGAAATACCTCAGAAATCAGCTTTGTGAGGTACCTTCGTGCACAAGCATTGCCGGCAAAGTGATAAGGCAATGAGGCAACAATGAGGCAACAAGTCGGCTGCCTGAACTTTTGGACACAGCCACAGTAAACACATCTAGTCCTCTCGAGGGATGAACGTGCATGTTTGCTCCCAAACAAATCACTCACAACTCGTTTTCACAATTTTTTTAATTGTTTGCTCACCATTTTTCTTTTTCTTCACACACACTGCTTTCTTTTTACACTATCACTGCTTCTTTTTGCACAGCTCACACACAAGCAGCTTCCTGAAGATAATGAAGCTGATGACGTGTTTGCAGGCACCCTTTTTGGTGTGTCGTCATTGCACTTGGCCAATAGTATTGGCGTGAATTTACACGTGCCTTAGACAGCGGTGTCAGAGTCAACATATGACGCAGCGTTGAGTTCCCTCGAAAGGGAACTAATATTTATGCACTGTTTACTCAGAGGCCACTTCCAAAGTTATCAGCTTTATAATAGTCAACGAGGTGAATTTGCATATTCAAAGTTTAACAAACTTTGAGAAATCTGTGTGCGGAAATGTTTAGTTTCTCTCCCTCGCGCAAAATTCCAGATCGTGAGGATTCCTGTTGAAATGTATTGACTGTATTTTGCCTGCAGAATTCTGCGCAAAGGTAAATATGACCTTAATGTTTAGACCTACTGACCTCAATGTACCTTGATGTTTAGCATTTTCATGATGATGTTTTGAGAATGTTGGTAACCAGATTGTTGACGGTAGCCATTGACTTTGCATTTTTTCCTACTATGGAAGTTAATGGCTGTTTTATTACCAGCATTCTTCAAAATATCTTCTTTTGTTTTTGGAACAACTTGAGGGTAAGTGATGACAAAATGTAAATGTTTGGGTGAACAAACCCTTGAAGTACCTCTTAAAAGCAGCAGCCCAACTGTGAGGGTTGCCACCTAGTGGATAGCAATTAGTGTAATGAATTCCAGGGACATTTGCAGACAAAAAACTAAAACTACTGTTTCATTATTTTCACTTTAGTGGACAGCTCAAGCCTAATTTCAAATAAATTTTAAAGGTCATCAGTATTTTTGAGGGGATAGTCCATTTATGTCTGTATTTTGTAAAGTGTTGGTGGCTTACAAACTATTCAAGAATAAATTAAGCATATTAGAAGAATGTTTGTGTCAGTATTTTTTAAACAAATCACCCATTTAAAGAATGAAAAAAGAGAGATATAAAATAGGCAAAGGCTTTAGTCAGGGAAAAGGATGAATCCTAACATCACTTATAACATAACACCCTTGAAATGAAATGAAAACTGAAATTAGATTAAAATGACGTTATCAATCTCCACTCAAGGGAGATGACGGTGCTAAGAAATTAATAAAAATAGCATGCTATATCTAGAGTTTAATGGGTATTGCCAGATATGATCTTGATATGCAATATTTTTTTTATTGTTCAGCTGCTTTACTTTAGGACAGTAAAACAGTAAAATGTAGTTCTATAATAGTTCTGTATCTAATACACACAGAGCAGTGTTGTTCATATATATATATATATACAATTTTTTTTGGGGGGGGCTTAATTTTGAGTAATTGTTTTTAATTGTATTATTTTTTAGATTTTTAGCTTTAATTCATTTTTATTTCAGCTTTTTAATTGGAGTTATTTTAGTACTTCAACATTAACATACTTAAAAAAAGAAAACAAAAACAATGCAGTATTCAGTGTATACGCCACAGTAAGCAGTACGCTAACATTCCGCTCCAAACGTAACCCGTGATTAATTCCCAACTGAAGGCAGATGTCAGCGTGGTCACAAAACCAGAGGTCACAGTTAAAGGGTCAGGTTGCACAAACTGCTGAGCGAAGTTCAATGCTCAATTACGGCCATTTGTTGACGTGAACAACTCACCCTGATACTGGAGAGTGATGTTCTGGGGGCGAAGGTTAATTAGCATAATTCAGGGGAGGACCATCACAGATCGGATTCCCTTCGAACGCTTTCCAGGCCGCTGAGAGTCGACCCGAACACCTGTGCCTTCCACAGGGACCCAACACACACTCACACAGTCATGACACCACCGAGAACACACACGTACCACACCGATTTAATCAGACTCCCCCCACCCTCAGTGTTTTTCACATACACACACACAGTACACACACATGCTAATTTCACACTCGGTAAGTGTGAAGCCTGTCAGCCCGGGCTCAGATGCAGGCACAGATGGCTGGAGGGAATGGGCGATGGATATTGTTGCTAAAGCCCCTCTCCACGTAGCAGTTCCTGAACCAGCCCACCCCAAAAACAGCTGAAATTTACAATTAGACCAAATTCTAATTTCACTGGGAAAGTCTATATATCTAGATTCACCATATTTGATTCATAGGTTCACGAGTTCTCCTGTCCATTCTGCCTTGCTGCCCTTGCAGGAGGCTCGAACCCGAGGCCCTGTAACAGTTACTGCGCATAGAAGGAAAGAGAGAATTAGAGGAGGAGACGGGGAGGAGGAGGAGGAGGAGGAGGAGGAGGAGGAGGAGGAGGAGGAGTAGGGCTGCTGGAAGAATTTGTCAATGGGATGATGACACAGTGTCTGCTGCTTATATTGTATGCTCATAATGATGATTGACAGAACTGAATGTTTAGACTTTGTGTTGTGATGTATTTCCAAGTGAAACAGAATATTGAATAGGAGGCGCTAAATTTAGCGCACACACACACACACACACACACACACACACACACACACACACACACACACACACATATATATATATATATATATATATATATATATATATATATATATATATATATACATACATATATATATATATATATATATATATATATATATATATATATATATATATTATGATATTATTATATTATATTTTTATTTTATGAAATATTGATTTGGGTTTGAATGTTTTTTTATTATATGGATTGATAGAAATGACATTAAACTACTGAGACGACAGTCAGTTTTATAATTGAATACCATTATAAACATTTATTTATTTGTTTGTTTATATTTTAATAAATCAAACAAATAAATATACAAATATTTGATTTATATTATTATATATTATTCCATATTTGTTTTGTTATGAAACATTGATTTGAGTAAATAAATGATTTTATTATAAAAAAAAACATTTATTGCATTTATTTAGAATAAATTCAGTTTAAAATTATTTTACATTTTAATTCTAAAAATATTTATTATATGCATTTTTTATTTTATGAACTATTGATTAGGTATTGAAATTATTTTATTATATAGATTGAACAGACATGAAACAAAGAGCAATAGTCCATTTTAGAATTACATTTTAATATGATTTTATATATAACCCATATTATATATAATGTATATTATAATAATCTATTATGTTTTATTACATTTTAGAATTTAGTTATCATACAAAAATATGTGACGGCAGAATTCCATGACTGACCAATCAGAATCGAGTATTCCAGAGAGCTGTTTAATAACTGGTGGAAGATTTGCTAATTGTAGTAAAATCAGCCTCACTTGCTCCACTAACACTCGCTTTATTAGCAACATGACTGACTTTAATAACAAAGAACAGGCGATCAAAGGTCTGAGGTGAAAGGACGAGCGTGTGTGGAAGGGTCTTGATCGGGACGGAGGGGCAGCAGTCGGATCATGCGTGATCTGAGGGAATCGTGCTGGATGGAGCTTCTAATCCTCCGGACAGGTTGCCAAGGCCTGAATCTGCTGTGAGACTCTGGCACACTAAACCCTTTTCCATATATGTGTCCATTCAAACACATCTGAATGTGTTTACGAGCACATAGACCTTAGTTACACATCTACGCTCAAATGCTAATCATGGCTGACAGGCCAGAATGAGGTGGAGATGAGGGTCTCTAGCACCCTGATCTCAGTAATACCCGCACTAATGCCAGGCTTGTTAGGGTCTGGGCTGCAGCTGTGCCCATTGATGGGTTGTACCATCTGCCAAACAGGCCTCTGGGAGTGAGAAACATACAGAGAGCTTTAATTGGGTTCTGAGCAGAGAGAAATTGCCCTGGCGGCGTGTTCTCAGATAGACTAATGACAGTGCTGTAGGAGTCGCGCTGTGATGGGGCTGATAGCTGCTCTTGTAGTATTGTCATTTTTTCCCTTAAAGGGGTCATGTTGTACTTTTTTTATGATTTTCAGCTTACACCTTTTTCGGTTATTATGTATATTATTTTTCTTTACTATGGAAAATTATCTGTGAGGACCGAAATTTTTCGCTTTTCGAACAAGAAAAAAATGTAGGGCGGAATTTGATTTTGTCCATTGGAAATTGATTGGATGGTTGTGGTTTGCTATTGGTGGACCTCATGTGAGTGACAGGTTGCCCCGCCCTCACGCCACTAAATACATCATCAGAGAAGAGAAGAGATGTCGCAGCAAGAGGGAGGGGAAGTTATTTTAATTAAAGATTATGAGGCACATGAATAAAAAAAATAAAAAAACATGGGCATGGATAAATCATTTCTAATAAATACTGCAATATTCCATAAAAACAATAATTGTCCATTTTGATTTCATGATGACTTTAAGACATTAATGTATATCTTAAGACATCCTTCAGAATGCCTTCAATAACATATTACATCAAATAATGTCTTTTTGGATTGGATGTTTTAGTCTTGAAAGTTACAATATGGTTCATAGTGCATCAAACTCTTATTTCAAATGATTTCAGTGTACTGTTGTACCACAAATCATGTTATCATCATATACAGTTACACATGATGTTTTTTGATCCTCTTGCTGACCTTTAGGGCCCTATTTTAACGATCTAAGCACATGGTCTAAAGCGCACGGCGCAAGTGCACTTAGGGCGTGTCCGAATCCACTTTTGCTAATTTAACGACGGGCAAAATGGTCAGCGCTCCCGGCGCATGGTCTAAAAGGGTTGTCCCTATTCTCTTAATGAGTAATGGGTGTGTTTTGGGCGTAATGTGCAAAAAAACAATCAGAGTCTCATCTCCCATTCCCTTTAAAAGCCAGTTGCTCTTGCGCCATGGCGGATTTGCTATATACATGGCGGAATTTGCAAGCTGAAAAACGCAGTCTATTTCAGTTGCCTCAAAATAGCAACGCGCCAAGAATGAACACACCTCGTTTTCTGACTGGCACGCCCATGGGCGCACAAATGGGTGCAAATTCATTTGCTATGCAAACAACGTGGCGCAGGACGTGAAAATGATAACTGCGTCGGGCTGAAACTAGCAAAAAAACACTGATGGGGCCCTTAGTATTAAACTGGATGGTGTTGCAGCTGTACCTTTAAGATGTCTTTTTCTAAATCGTTTAAATAAACATTGTGTGTGAATTGGCACATCCAGCATTTTTGTCTTTATTGAATGTTACTCAGTGGACATTAAGAATACTTTCTTGTGAACTTCAGAGAAGATCCAGGTGTATTGACAGATGGTACTTTAAGATGGTCATTTAAAAGCTTATATTTAAATAAGCTTTATATACCTAAAAATCAAGACCACAACATGTCTGCATATGTACAGGATATCAACGATCAATCAAAAAATAGTTTTGAAAAGAATAAACGCATGCATTCATATTCAGTCATGTCTGTACTGGTTCATGTGTGTTCTGAACAGCATCCATAGGGGCTTTTAATCCAGAAGTGTGCATAATTGGATAAATGTAGACGTTTATTTCATTTATTTAGACATAATCATTATTTCTATTCGTATAGAATAGATTATTTTTTACATTGTTTCATTATTTAGTGAAGTACATTACTCATTCCGTGTTGGTTTCAACAGAGAGACAGGTTGCCGCTTGGTCCGTACATAAACCCAGAGAATATTGTATGGTCTTAGCTTACTTAACTATTATAATACTGATAGTAGTAAAATCTATCTATTGATAGATTATAAATATAAAATGTAAAATATAAATATAAAATATAAAATGTGTCAAGTAATGTTCTTAGACTTTCTTTCCTGTGACAGAGCATCTTAAACAGAAGGATTACTATTTATTAAAAGGAAATTAAATTATACAGTATTGTGTAACGAAAATATCGGTAATGACCAGGAAAGAAAATTATACATAATGCGTGACTTTTAATTATTAAAGGAACACGCCGACTTTTTGGGACTTCAGCTTCACCGTTTCTACTTGTTCTAAAATTAAAATTTCGATTCCTTTGTGAGCATTTCAATATGGCTTAAAACCATTAAAGATGACTCGCGCGCCGTTTTATGTGCCGCGCACACATCCAAAGCGCGATCACAGAACATGTGATTTGAAACCATTCAAGGAGTGTTTACTGTGCTGTGCGTACAGAAAAAGTCATTTTAATGTGATTTTTAACCATTCAAGCGCGAGATGAATCGTGTGCTGTTTTCAGTGCTGCAGGCAAACTATTTTTGGATCCGTGCAACTCTTAAAGTGACAGACACGTTATTGTTTCTTACAAATAATTTGCTTTGCCAAATATCATTAACAATAATAGGAAATCTTGTTATGATTTTACATATAATAAATAAAAATGGAACTTAGTTCAAATATACTTTAAAACTATCTGTTTGCCTTATGTAGCTAAACAAAATAACTTTTTTTAAGCATCTGCCCAGTGCCGAGTTTTGCCACTGCAAGCACCATTCACATTTTCTTCAGGAAATGTACATTGTAGTTTATAAATTCTTATTAAAATTATTTTACTAATATCACAATATATTAAATTATTTTATTATTATTATTACTATTATTTTTATGATGCATAGTATAAATGTATATTTTAATATTCTTATGTTATTATTTTAGTAATATATTACATTATTTTATAGTTAATAGTGTGCATTACTAATATTATTAATTAATAAATCAATTGAATTAATATATTTTATAATACATAATATATATATTATGTACAAATTCTTGTTTTTATTATTGAAGTAATATAATTCATTAAATTATTTTATAATTAATAAAATGTTTATGTATTTCTTTAGTTTATGATACATAATATAAATGTTTTAATATTTTCTATTTTATTATTTAAGTAATATATTAAAATATTAATGTTTTTTTAAACTATAATTCAATAATTTATTAAGTTATTATTTTCCTACATATTATCTGCATTTATGTGGTCTTTTAAATCAGGAAAATACTTGTCTTTGTGAATAGACCATTGAGGTTTATCAGATGCAGCCTTCTGTCTGTAAGCCAACACTAATGTAAGGTATTTCATTGCACCTATTTCGATTCCTTACTCTGCTGTTTCATTCAAACCCAGGCTTTGTCGTCATTGTAGTTAACATTGTGGTGACGTGCTATGAAGTCCCACACATAAACCACTGCAGTGAAGTGTGTATCCCCCCTACAGTAACAGTGCTACAGGCATCAGTTTCATCAGTCTGTTGAAGGAAGTGAGAGGAACCGCATGAAGAGCAGCGTTTGCTCCGCCACCCAAAAGGCTTTGAAGCTTTGAATGAGTTACAGTAAATTTCACCTTATCTCTCCTGGCAGGTGCTTCAGGTAAACAGACACCATCTTCGAAGCTTGGCGTATGGTGTGATGATGAGAAATGAGTCTGGCTAAGAACAGGGTTTTGTGGGTAGTGAAATCAGTATGTAACAGGGGAAAGTGGGTGATTTAGTTTTGAAGTATAGAATATCTTGGGACCAGGGTTTAAAAATGAACTTTTTCACTCACCGGCCAATTTGGCTACTAAATGTTTAAGTTACCGGCCATTCAGAACGTCTACTAGCCAAAAATAAGAAAGAAAAAATGTCACAGCTTATACACATATTATACAATTTGGATTTCATACATTAATGTCTTATTCAAACAAAATCCTGTCATCCAGCCATCTCCTCCCTTCCTCTTTCTTCCTCATCCTTCCTCATCCTTTTCACCAAAAATGTATTTTAGGTGGAGAGATCAATAAAGTACAAAGAACATCAAAATAATTTAGGATGTTGGAAAATAACAATGTCTTTTCTGTTAACCAAATGCTTTTTAATCTTCACTATTGCTTCAAAGCAAATGAACAAGCACACCGTTATTTGTTTTGAGTTCAAGTAAGCCAGATATGTGCAGATTCTGCGCAATACACTGGATGAATAATTGCATTAAATCTGTGTTTTTACCCGCATCAGGCTGGTTGGCGACTGTTAATTTCAAACCTTGGGATGGCTAGGAAGGCAGTCTGGTGTGTGAAATTTTGCATTAGTTTTGGTCTATATATAATGTAATATAATATATATAGCCAGAGCAGAGTCTGCAAAGCGGACATCGTATCAATGCATTCGGACCGCATGCAATGATTGGACGAACATGTTTTGGTCCTGAGACTTCCACAGAAGATAAATGTACTTTTTTTCTTTATATATATATATATATATTTAGACCACTTCTATTATTGGTTGCTATCAGGATGTGAAGAGAGTTTCAACCAGAATTACAAAAAGTGTTTATGAGGAAAAAAGCCTTCCCCACCGTTGATGCCATTCTTTCATATTGATGCGTTTATAATTTTCAATCAGAATGCTGTGCTTTCCCTCACACACATTAAATGAAACTAGCACATTCGCCTTAAAACAAAATAATTACCTTTCATTTCTTTTCCTTCACTTGGGTTTATGTGCAAAAGGCTCCAGTTCAGATATCTGATTCCACAAGGACTTTATTTGCCTGCATCACATTGTTTTCGCTGTCTTTCCCTATAGTCACTCTTGTGATTGTGGTTGAATGGCTTTTCAAAGAGTGGAGCCTCTGGAGAATAGGCTGCAGTATTTGAGTTCATGACCCCTGGGGCATTGGGGTCGGACAGGAACAATAACAAACAGGACGATGTGGGGGAATGATGGATTAAAAAGCCTTCATCAAGCATCACGATTTACATACATCCAAATGTTTGTACTTCATTATAGATGGTGACAACTTCTTATTGCCAAATGTTCTCTATCATCTCAAGATTGCCAATGAGGGAGCAAGTAAATTAGGTTGTGTTTCTTTTCTTTTTGCCCTCTTCTGTAGATTGAGTTGTCCAACCAGTGTGCAGATATTTGTTTTGTGAGGTTAGCTCTCATTTCTTCTGAGCATTACAACTCTTCTCTAGCTGTTTATTGGGCTGGGCACGACCTTTGACCTGCAGGAGTTTCACGGAGTCACTGACTTGTGACCACCCACCCATGAGAAAGTGGTGAAGCAGGGGTCAGGGCGGCTCATTGTTGGGAACAGACCAGCTGGTGTGCCGTAGTCGCTGTAGTTTAATGGACTTCCTGTGACAATGTGGAGAACAAGATGGGATTGAGTCTGGAATGAGACAGGGATCCATGACTTCAAAAACACTGTTACATCAACGGTTCATGCATGGTCATTCTTACAACGAGACATGTAGTACGATTCACCAACAAATGACTCTTATTAGCTGTCACTTTTTAGTGAATCAAAAACATACAAGGCCGTTTACACCTGGTATTAAAATGCGTTTTGGTCAATCGGATCACAAGTAGACGACGCAAAATTCAGGTGTAAACAGGGTCTAAAACGTGTTGAGCTTGTCCAGTTTCAACCACTTCCAAAGGTAGTCGAAAACACATTTGTTCGAACCGCCACAAAACACTCCTACTCTCCGCCTATAGACCTAATGTGTAAACATTATGGGAAGCGTGCTAGCCAGACGGGATTTAAACTTTGTCGGCTGAAGACCCAAGTTTGGTTTGAAGATGAAAAACGTACCAAGCACAATGTTCTCTCACCATTCCTGACTTCTAACACACGCTTACAGCGTTCGCCATGGTCTTACCTTTATCAGAGCAGAAATGAAAGCTGCTTCTCTCCGTGTGTTTTTCAATCGTCTCCGGGCACGTTCATATGTAAATTGCGCAAGCTTATTTCGCCCGTTAGAACGAAAGATCTGAAAAAGCCCATGCATTTACCAGCCCCATAGACCCTCCCCTAGAAGAAATCAGGACAGAAGTGGTTGAAAGTGGACCAAAGAGACGGATTAAAACGGGTATGTGTCTCCCTCGTCTACTTGTGGTCCGATTGACCAAAACGCATCTTAATGCCAGGTGTAAACTAGCCTGACTACGTCAGACTTCCTACTTCCGCTCAATTTCATTTCGCTTCTGTAGTCAGTCTGAGATAGAAGCGTATCTTTCAGTTTTCCACCGGCCTGAAAACAGCCGGGCCAATCAACGAACAGAAGGCGGGCTGAGAGCCGTGACGTAGATGCTGATTGTACCGTGGATGCGTAGATTTTTACTTCACATAATCTGCAAAAGTCGCGCACAGCCATGTTCACTCCGGTATTTCGCTCGATGGTTTTGTTTTCGCATCATACATGTGTTTACAGTGGAAGTTAGATGCGGCTGAGCATGCGCATAACACACGCCATAATCAAACGTTATGTGATTGGCTTACGGGTAACCAATGATTTTAAACTTCAGACAAGCGCCCCCCCGTGCGAGAGAAAACACTTCTCTATTATGCCATCTAGACTCTGTCTACGAAGCAAAGTGAAGTAGCAGAGTGTGGTATTACCAGGCTAGGTGTAAACAGGGCCAGAGACTAATATAGTCTGATTCCTGAATGAATGGCTCTTATGAGTTGGTTCTTTTCAGTGAATTAAAAACATTTAGCAAAAACAAATTATAAATGACTGTTAACCCTCTGGGGTCGACATTTCTAGTACTAAAAGAATCACTAATGAAACCGTTAAGACACCAAAATCATTAAGACGAATCAGAATTTAACCTGGAATTGGAATCATTACATTCCATATGTCTCCCATCTCTAATGGCCGGCCTTGTGTTTGAAGCCTTGAAATCCCCACTTGTAATTGAATGTCTTGGGTAGCTAGAAGCATCTTCCTGAATTTAGTCTTTAAAGTTCTCCGCTCAGCTAAGCATGTCTACCAACACGGCCAAGAGAGAGCGAAAGTGAGAGATAGACAGGAGGAGGGATGTGAGTGTGTGAGAGAGAGCTATCTCTGTCTAATGGAGTGATATCAGTGGTGTTCATGACTAAGCATTTGACATTTGAAAATCAGACATCAATAATCCCTCTGTGCTTTGCAGATGTCTGTGATTGATTTATTTGCCTGTACAAATGGATCCGTGTCCTTCCTCTTCCTGTTTTAAATGAAGGAAAAAGCATTACTGTGTTGAGAGGCAATGTAATGAAGATGTAGCAGACCGTCCATTCATTTATCTGTTCATGCAATCGTCTATTTGTCCATCTATAAGTCTGTCTTTCCATTGTTCCATCTGTCTGTTTGTCCATTCGTCCGTCTATCTATCTGGCCGCCCATAATCTATGTCTTTATTTAGTTTCTTCATTTGTCTGCTTTTGTGTGTCTTTTATCAGGGACCTGAAGAAGTTCTTTTAATCTTTAGTCTCTTAATGGATGTTCTGTAATTAATGATCACAAGCCTTTTATAGACAGAACAAAGAGCATGACAGCCAACATCCCAGACTTATAATAAAAAGCCAATTTGCTTTTTGTAAACTAACTTTATTGTTACACCTGTCTAAGGCTGAGTACTCATGCATTTGTGCACTAGTAAACAAATTAATTTAGTAATTTAAAGTGGACCTATTATGCCCTTTTTCAATGTTTTGATTTAGTTTTTGGGGTCTACTAGAATAGGTTTTCATGCTTGAATGTTTAAAAACATTATTTTTCACACATTGTTGCAGCACCTCTCTTCCCAGTCTGTCAGTAACGCTCAGGGGTACGTGTACCGAAAGCATCCTTAGCCAACTATAGTCGCAAGTTCCGTCATTATCAGCATCATTCAATGAGTCGTGTTTCCCGATACTACAGTTCCAACTAACATTCGCAAACAGCATCGCAAAGTTGTGTGGTTGGAACGACAACTCTCGACCATTGGTTAGAAGCATAGTTTCTTGTTTGCATGACATGTGGACTCAATAAATCATTATCTTGAGCCAAATAAGCAAGCTGACATTCAGAATAATCTGTATTTTTTATTTAGAATACATACAAATGTCATTTTCATCTTTTAGTTTGTCAAGAGATTTAAAGCACCGTTTTTGAACAGTGCGCATGTGCAAACGTGCTACTACTGTACGTAAGAACGAGCCTATGATTGAAATAGTCCTCAGATGCCATGTCCATAATTTATAGCAAAACATCTAGCATCTTTGATCTCAAACAGATTCATTAAAACTAGTTATTACTTCACCACCTGCGTGACATCATTAACCAACGTGGTTAAACGACCAATTTGCGACAATACAGATTCGGGAAACAGTCATGACTAGCTAGTTGATTTCTTCAACGATGCATCATACTATGGTAGTTAAGCAGCGAGTTACATCGTTGTATGGAAAATGCACCCGTTTGAAGCCCCGCCTTCTGAAAAGCACACTGTGCTCTGATTGGTCGGCTGGACCACTGTGTTGTGATTGGTGGAGCGTGTTTTGTAACTGCCACGGCCCTTACCATAACCACGAGTTTCAACACACTACTTACGCAACCAGGGCTCACCACTTTATTTTGCATATGCCATGGATTAATTATTTAAATGAAGAATATTGTGATGTGTTCGTTCCCAGAAGAAAACTTAAGACTACAATCCAGGCATTTCAGGGAATTCAGAAAGCTGATACAGAGAATAATTCCCTTTGGAGTGACTTTGTGTTTTGTAACTTTGCAGACATTTTTCATGCTCAAACATCAGCATTACACACTAAAGCAAGTTGAAAATGTAAAAAAGCATAATAGGACCACCATCCAAAATATCCAACATATAAGAAGTTTGATATTTAAAATAAAAAAAGGTAATTAAATAATTACTTGCAAAAATAGTTCCGACATCTACCAGCAGGGGCTAACAGGGCCATGCTAACCAGTCAAACAATTTTATTGTTTGGACCAAACAATAAAAGTGGTATAAAATAAACTAGAAAGTGATAGAACGTGAGCCACAGCACGAAGTTCAAACAATGGTGGTTAAAATTGCTTAAATCTCGCACCATCTGTTATTTATATGGTGTGAATGAAAGGTGTCATTTATCTTAGCCCACAGTGATGTATTTAAGCCATCAAGCCTGTCAGATAAAGTGAAATAATATGACAAGGTGAGAAAGTATCTATGCATCCAGCTAGCTGGGGTTTTGTTCTGTAAAGATTCTTTGTTTCAAGTGTGCATTAAAAATTTCTGCTAACCAGCGTTGGAAAACGACAGTGTTTTTAAAAAGTTTTTACATGTCACTTCCTGTGGTTTGACACTTCCTCGGCTGTCAGCAAGCAGTTAGCGTGAATAGCTGTTCGCCCCCTTTTTGCGCTATGGCTAACTGGCCTGAAGCCAGACTGTGGTTATCTCTTAACTGTTATAAAGTGTGACAGAGTAAAGATAGCCTTCTGTGGCTAGGCCTCTGCTTCTTGTCACATAAACAACTCCAGTAAAAGAATGAGAAAAGGAAGATAAAGCAGAAAAAAGTCATAGATGAGGAAATTAGTGGTACATTGCAGTGAAAGATAAGCAGAAAAATTACAAAAGATGGGAGAAAGGAAGATGAGTGATGTGTTGATACAAATGCGCCGGCTGGCAATATCCTTATAGCCTCTTTCATTAATCACTCAGCACTTCAATGTAGATTAGCTGTTCTTTGTCCATCTAGTTGGTATATAGTTTAGTCCACCTTATAGCTTATTCTGGCCAAGAACTACTTAGACAGAAAGACAGACTACTGTCTGACTGACAGTGTAACCAGCTAACAAACATGTGTTCTCTGAGCATTTAAAATGTCCAGTTTTTTAAATGTTTAAAAAGTTTTTTTTTTTTGTTCTTGGTATTAGTGAACATTAAGGAAACATTCATTCTGATTACTCTACAAACATAATGGGAATGTTACTTTTTAATGTTCTCTGAACATTCTGAAACAAGTAACATTTAAAAATGTTAGACGAACATCCCATTAAAACGTTTCAGAACAAAATTCCATGAACATTGAATAAATAATGTGCTAACATTTTAACATTATTAAAGACCATATAACTTTGAACGAGCATTCTAATAGTATTAACTCTTTCTCCGCCAGCATTTTTAAAAAAATAATGCAAGCCAGCACAACCATTTTTGATAATTTTCACAAAAGTTTCATGGCCCCCAGAATATTTTGTTGCATGAATATCTGAACATGCAATTTATCAAAAGAAAGAACAGTCGCTCTAAAACAAACAAAATAAAAACAAAAAAGGTTTCATTCTAGCTTCATGCATTCTTTTTTAATCAACACTTGAATGTGGGTGAGTTTCATAAAAAAAGCAACAATTTGAGCAAAAAGCTAAGAAAAATGCATTTTATCCAGATCGGACTCAGAACGATGATCAAAACATAGACAGTAGATCGAGTCCATCAACACCCATAACTCATCACAGTCCTATAGCTCGTCCTAGGTCGACATTTCATTCAGTAACATTAGGCAGTTTAGATTTGTATGCTTTTTAATGTTGATGATCATGTTATTTTACATATGCATCTGCTTACATATGCTATTGCTTGTTTCTGCTTCTTCTTCACCTGTGTTTTGATCAGGAGATTCAGTACTCTTTCAGAAGATGTGTCATAGCGCCCCCTACCGTATAGAGAGCCTAAGTCCCTCCCCTTCCGGTGAACACGGAAGTGTTGTCTCATAATTGACGGAAATGTGCGTCAATGGCAGACTGCAGTCCATGTTTCGTGGGTTTTAATGCTGTATATGCTTTTCTTTGTGTTCTTTGGTAAGTCTTATTAATGTCAAAATGTATTGAAAATATTTAAATCTGACGGTTTTGAAACCATAATGGATATAGACCGCACATATAAATATAAAAACACATACAGTATACACTGCCCAGACGGTTGTTTCTTAAACAACGTAGGCACACATCATGGCATTCATTGAAAGTCTTTGGGATGTGCTGGAGGAGACATAACAGAGTGCTTGACTCGTATTATCAATACAAGATCTTAACCAAACATTGATGCACCTCTTGATGGAAATATATGTTGTGATCGTTATTTGTGATGTTAAAAATGTAAAATTAAATATACAAGAACAACTCTACATAAATTATTGTTACACATCCAATTCTTTCCCAGTGTACTGATAGAAACATGTGCAATATGGGTCCACCGTGAACAGTCCATGGGCGTAACATTTGAGGCTAGAAAACTTCAAACCCAATTGCACCAGCTAGTGAACAACGGGGACATTTGTTGTACAGTAAGTTATTCATAACAGTTCACTTTTCTTGCCCATCCTCCACAAATACACA
The DNA here is from genome assembly GCA_022828995.1 of Vimba vimba. NCBI lineage: Eukaryota > Metazoa > Chordata > Actinopteri > Cypriniformes > Leuciscidae > Vimba > Vimba vimba. The sequence continues at coordinate 10,854,610 of CM040841.1, forward strand.
GGCTTAAGTAGGCCACCTGGAACACACAGCCTCTGTACGCACACCTGTGTCTGCCACAAGTGCACAGATACCATGACAGACCCCTCAAGAACCCTAGAAAGACATCGCTCAGCTTCATGGACAGTACGGTTTCCACATACTCCACATCAAGATGATGTTTTGAGGGGGTTGGAGCATTCAGCAGAACCACTTATTGAATTTAAAATGAAGAAGCACTTCAATCCTATTAATTCTTCATGCCACCTGTGCTGACAACTGTAAGAAGAGACAATGGAACTGTTTCCTGTGCAGATTTTTCACACATGGATGAATGTACTTGGAAGATCAAATAAACCAGTGTTTCCCAACCCTTTTCCTGTACCTTATCTGACCCATCCAGTTCAGGTCTTGGAGTAACAAGCTACTAATCAGCCAATGAGTTGAATCAGGTCTGTTTGATTAGGAAGAATTAGAAAATGTGTACCATTGGTGCGCCTCTAGGGTCAGGATTGGGAAACACCATTTCAGGGATTCTGAATGAAACACCTTATGACTTTGCCTAGGGCTTATTGTAGCTGAAAGATACCTTGTAAAGATAACTTTATTTCTAGGAATGTGCGAAATCGGTTTTGGTCCTGTGTAATTGGGCTGGATTCAGGTTCATCTGACCCTGACTGGATGCGTTTCTTCAGGGTGTTTACAAGTGTGCTGCCAGTCTCTGTTATTTGCTGTGGATCATTGCTAGTCACATTTGGAAGACCTTCCATCATTCCAGAGAACTTCTGAATGAGTTTCACAGTTGCCTATTGACTCCACCTAAGGCTATAACAGAGATACCAATCTCTCAGTTCCCTGTAAGCTCTCTTTGCAGAAGCCCAATACCTTTGTAAACACAACTTTGCTTTGAGTCGTTCAAAAGCAGGTTTATCAAAGTCTTTCAACTTCGCCTGACCCCAAATGGTCACATTTCTTAGTGGGTGTTTACAAGTGTGCAACTCATTTCCAATATTTGCTATGCAGATTTTTCACATTTCAATGTACTCAAAAGATCGACTCGACTGCACCTTCCACAAACCCAGAGTTACCTCTTGATTCTACCTAGGGCTGCAAAAGAGATATCAATCTTTCAGTTTCTCTCATTTGCTCATCGTAGCAGCCCGGTACCTTTCTTGGATGCACTCGGAAGATCGACTCGACTGCACCTTCCACTATCCCAGCAACTCTACGAATTTTACAGTTACCTCTTGACTCTACCTCGGGCTACAAAGGAGATTCCAGTGTCCAAGTTCCTCTCAGCACTGGACTAAACTAGGCCACCCTTAGGCCTACACACCTCTACCCCATCTGTGAACCCTTCTGTCTCCCACAAACTCACAAAGGTCATAACGAACCCCTACATTTACGGTGCACACACCTCAACCTCGCAATGTTTTTATCTGTGGGCACTGTCTTGTTTTGTACTTGCTTGTAACTTTTTTCTTGACAAGTTGCTGGTATCCCCCCAGCAAACATCTTACCTGTCAGCATGGGTGAAAATGATGAGTTAGTCCTGAGAGTAGAGATGTCTGAGTTTGTCAGACTCCTTTGTCCTTTTTTTTTTTTTTTTGTATTGTCTAGACTCTAGATTATGTATTCTCCCCATTTTTGTGCACTGCAGTATACTTGCGGGCTTGACTAACTCTTGAAGAAATCTTCATGTTAACGATCACATAAACAAACAAAGTGATCTAATTTACTCCTTGTACTGCCTACTTCGAATTCTAGCAAGTACAGCTATACCAGTGGGTTCATTTCTCAGCATTTGCTTGTCCTTCATCAACTCTTCATTTTTACTTTTTCAGACATTGTTCTGTAGATTTGATCAGGGTCAGATACAATAAAAAAATGATGAATAGATTCACATTCATGAAGTCTGTTTACATTTGCTAGAGTATTGGAGTACATAAAGCAGAACCTTGATCCCTGAATACTATGATTATGGATTATGATTTACAGATATATAGTAAGTGAAAAAAAGAAAGCTAAAGCAGCTAAAGGTGATCATGAATCCCAGGAGGATGAAAACATGCAATTGATTTATATACCGTCAGTAAATTTGGAGTAATGTCACGTTAACAGCGTACCATCAGATGGATAGAGGACATTCTTAAAGGCTTGTCAGAGGTATACGTTACCCAGAGGACACCTTGACTCAGTCAGATGCACCTACAAAGGGACTTCCTTCTGAGTATGAGAATTATCAGCACATGAACGACATACCTAGTAATTAAAATGTATACAAAAACTTTCAGTAATTCACATCACCTACTGTAATGGCGTTAGACATGGTCTTTTCGTCTCCGCTCAAGTGACTCATGGTACAGTACAGACTCATTGATTGTTTTATTTACGAGTGTTACGAGCTCAGTGTTGCTCTGTAATAGGATGTGACAGTAAAGGAAGTGTGCGGTTACTTTCGCCCGCCACACATTTCATGCCTCAACAAACCTTTTAAAGTGACAGAGAAATGTAAGCTCTCTTCCAAAACTGAGTGGCTCCCAACCTAGATAGAATTTAAGGGACCAAAAGTGCAATTCCAGTGAAGGCTGCTATAGAAAAGTAGACCTTATCATGATACTTCAGTTTCACATGTATCCGTTATGATGAAATAATCCCAGAATGCATCACATTAAGGTCATTATAGAAACTCATCATGGAATTGTGAAGTTGTAATGTGGTTGCAATTCTAATTTTAAATATCACTAATACATTGTTTTAATATAGTCCCTAATTATGGTTAATAAAATGGACCCACCCTCATGAAAAAGTACCAGTCCACATTAGTATACATTTAAAAAGAGTACTTATTTTGGAAATAACACACTTAGAAAAACAAACAGAATGTAGTCTTTTCAGACACTTAATTGCATGTTATTTGTAATGACATTAAAATGTATGTTTAAATTAGAAAAAAAAAAATGTTATTAGCTGAACATTATATTGCATTTTGACCTGTACATATTTATATGTAATTTCATAATAGCATTTGAAATATACTGTTGTACAAATGTACTGTCAAGCATTTGTGGTAAACTAAAATATAATTTAATGTGATTTCTATTGAAAATTATAAGTCATGTACACTATAAAAATTATATGATCAATAAGTTATGACAACATATGTTAAGCAATGTTCAGCTTTTTATAAGTTATACAAGATTCTACTCATTTTAAGTCAGTTTAATGTAATTTTAGTTGAAATTATTTAAACATCCAATTTGATTGTATTGAAAAAACTTTTACAACTTTTTTACAGTGTATATAACTAAATTTGTAATTACACAATTGTAATTACATATTTACAATTCTAGTTGCAATTTAGTATATTTACTAATAATATATTACTAATAGCATATTTACTAATAATATATTACCGTATATACCATATATTAAAAATTAAATAACACACTACAGTTAAAATTATAATCAAGTACTTTACATGTGCTTTAGTATGTTAGTCAACACATCAAAATTAGTGTATTTTAAAGGTTGATAAAATATCATTAGAAAATAACGATTTAAAATGTACTTTAAGTACAACTTTTAATTTGATGTTAGTACAAAGTGCTCTTGTTAAAAAATGTGCTAAGTCATGAAGGTGTAGCTAACATGTCAAACTCTACTAAATTCAACTGTGTTAGCAGGTGTTAGTTTCTCTTTTGTTTCACACAAGGAATGCTATTTTTGTTACGTGTGGAGTTGCTGACAGCTCACTAGGTTTAGGACGAGCTAAACAACCTCCTAAGTGACTGATTTTGAACACACTATAGACCTTATGCATCAGAGAAACAAGCACGCAGCATCTTCATAATATTGTCTTTGAACTTCTGTTTGTACGGTAGCTCTGTAGGCTATATTTCTTTGGCATCACTGTCGAAGAGTAATTAGCTTGTGAAGTGGATTTACTTGTTGAAGAGTTGACAAAAGTTATCATGGCCATTGTAACGTCTGAAGCGGATGTCAGTACAAATGTCAATAGACCGGGAAAATTATAAAATGAGCGGTTCATTCATAAATCTGCAAGATCTTACCTTCATGCTGTGGAAATACAAACCGGAAGACGAAAGACAGAACAATATGAGCGCAGCGTTAAAAAGGGGCGGGGCTACAGGAGGTCTTCAGGCAGCCTCAAACAGCACATGCTATTGTTTGATATTAGCATGTTGCTAAGCTAACACTAGGTTTCATTCTATCGTGTACTATTAATAGAATGGATGGTTAACGCCAATATAGTTGAGTACATCACTTTATTGAACACAACAAATCCGGCCTGTACTCTCAGGTATAAACAATGGAAGTCAACTCGTGTTACACTGAATACAGTCCGTGCTACAACAACAACCATCCCAACACATTAGCTACAATAAGCATAAAAAAATATATAGCACATTCAAATATTGGGTATACAGTCCTGAACTATTTTATTTATATATTTTCAGTATTTAATTAATAAAATGTGTATGTATTTAAGCTTTTTTTTTACTGACACTTGTCTCATAAGATTCCTGGTCTATTTTTCCACTGAGCTCATAGCAAATGCGGTTCCCTTCTCAGTGAATGATAGCCATTTGGCTACAACAAGGTTTCTTGGGAGGCAGCATAATTAAGTTGACCCTGTATTAAATTGTTTATTATTTATATCAAAAATATTAATTATACATGAAATAAAATCTTGTTTTTAGGCACTGACTTGCTTCTGAGCATTAAATCCATCAGTCTTTAGAGTCAGAGAGGTTGTTTTACCGCAGGTCATGTAGACACTCTCTCCTCCTGTGTCTTGTGTTTGCGATACAGACATCCATTCTTCATTCAGACAGTTGCCTTGGAGCAATCTGAGGTTAAATGCCTCGCTTGATGGCACAATTTTTGATATGTCAGCACCAAGACCCTCAGCAATTCTTTGCTTTTCATGTTGGTGGCCCAGATCTTCAACCATCATGCTATTACCACACAATACAACATTAGTGATGCAATTGCAAAAACACATACACATAAGCTATTTCACAATTTTCAGTGAGACAATGCCTCACTTTGGATCAAAAACTTCAACCCGCAACTATTAAATAATACATCGCTATAAATGATTCAAATGGTAGTACTTTGCTGCAGTTTTAGTCCTTTAGATTTCCCAATAGCTTAAATTGTTTATAAAAATACACAATCCTGATGTTTTTGAGGACGCAAAACCACAAAACTGCTCTGCCACACGATGTAATCACAGCCAATCAGAAGATATTTGATGTTTAATGAACAGTTAAGAGTGGTTGCTCTACTGAAATGAGAAAGAAAATAAATAAGAAACAAAATGGCATACAATATAATAGTACTTGTTTTCAGAGAATTTATCCTGAATATTTGTGCATTGTCTTGTTTCATTTACTAACATTTCAATTGTTACAGCCTGTTAACTGTCAGTGTCCCAGTAGCGACTGACTTGGTGCGCTTATTGCCTTTTTCCCTATCACATATTTTAATAATCATCATAAATTAGGTATCATTCGAAAGATTAAACACTCAACATTCATCCTGGGAAAATGCTTTGGATTTTTTTGTGATATCAACTTTGGAACACAACTTGGTTAGGCATATCAACAATATCACAGGACTATTTTATGCTGTTCTTTTTAATAATCAACTTATTCTCATCAGTCATCAAGCTCTGTAAACACTGGTCACAGGCACGAAAATGTAGGCTACCTTTCATTTCACCAAGCTGATTGCTAACTTAAAAAACCCATAGTCATCATGTTTTCAGGCCATTTCATTTTTGATTTTGGCCTGACATAAAGCGGTGATATCTGTGGGTAGGTTGTTTAGCCTTCCCATATGTGCCATAATTTTCTTCATTTCAGGCCGATTTGCGAACGCACATAAAAACAAGAGGCGGGATTTATCGCACGAACAGTCATAAGCGTAACAC